>JANIJI010000064.1:3360000-3372500 GCA_024500535.1 Leptonema lineaticorne
ATATATATATATATATATATATATATATATATATATATATATATATATATATATATATATATAATGTGTATACTTGTAATTGAATCAGTATTCGGTTATCGCATTATTATAATTTAAAAAAATGTCTATGTATAAATTAAGTATGTTAATAAGATAAAAAAAATCGGCGTATCATTTTATTTTTATATCCAGTCGTCCTTCAATTAAATTTCATTACGATTGCAATTAATTGCTTAAATTAAATTTTGGCGATTCATCACGATTGTTTTTTTAATCAATTTTCTTTTGATGCAAATGAAAAAAAATTAGAAAATTTGAATAAATGTGTAATAATTATCTTTGAATAAATTTTCTGAAAAGCGCTGGAATTAATATAAAATGTTTCGGTTTTCCGACAGCAAATTTAGATTTGTTACGCCGTTACAATATTTCGAAAAATAATTACTGACGCATTTGCACGAAAAATATATATTTACATTTTAATATTCATGCAATGTTTTTAATATAAAAATATTTCGCATTACTCGTAAAATTTTAATATGTACTGTTTCACATTTATATTAAATTTTATTTTATATTATTTATTGAATTGCTTCTATATAATATTCGTTTTTATATAATAAAATAATATATTTTTCAATATTTCTTTCATTATTATCGTTGAATATTGAGTGTCGAATCATAATATGAGAAGCAAACATGCAATGTCACGAACATTTCGTCGCTTTTCTTTTTTATTTTTCTTTATTTATATTTTTTTTGCACCCCATTTTATGCGTTCAATATAAACATGTTAATATATATTTTTTTTGCGTCCGCGAAAACGGCGTAATATTTCCAGCGGAAAAGTTTTTCCGGCGCTCGGAAAATTTTTTTCCGACGAAATTCGAAATCGAATGATCGCGGCGCGTTTCGCTTTTCCGTTTCGTTTTTCTTTTTCTTTTGCTTTTCCCGCCCTCCGATTCGTTTCTTGTTCGTTCGTTTTATTTGCTCCGTGTTTATTTCCATATTTTTCTTTGTGTACCGGTCGGAAAATATGCATAATTTTCCAAAAAGAAAACGGCGTCAAAGATCTTCTTATTTATAACATTTTTTTTTTATTTTTCACGATACATTTTGTCAGTCGGCGACACTCGCAAGGAAACGTCTCGGCTTATGTAATTCTGGAGCGGCACGTTTTTGAAAGATAGCGAGAAAGGAGATGAATTTAAGGGTGGTAAAGTCTACGTCGTAAGTCCTATGAGGGAATTAATTTTAGGGATGCTCACTCTAATGATATACTAAGCTTTGCCTTTAGTTTTATGTGCGATACTGCGTCGGGTTTTGCTCATTAATTGTTTAATTTATCATCGACGTGACGTAAGAATTTTTGTTGACGCTTCTATTTTTTTTAATATTTTATATATTTCATTTAATATTAGTTTTTTTAATTTAAATTAATATTTTTTTTTTATTTTGGAATTTATAGACGCTCGATTTCTTTAAACCCTATATTAGAACAGTTTATCGATAAAACGAATTTTTTCAATAAAATAAATAATGTTATCTAAGAAATAATTGAATATGTAATGTACGATATAATTTATTGTAATAATTATATATTTAAAGAACATTATCGAAAATCCTTATTAATTATTATTTTTGTTAAAATCAAATGAAATTTATTAATAAAAAAATAAATAAATTGATTTTATTTGAATAGTTTTAATTTTTTTTCAATTCAATAATACAAATATTTTATTCTCAAAAAAAAAAAAAAAAATTCATAGATTATGGGTCAAGCAATTTTATAGTATTATTGGTGCATTGAACTTGATAATTTCAATTAAAAATATTATCGCGGTTTTTCGCGTTATATGGCGTAAAAATATTTTCAAATAAAATTTGTTTTAAAATATTATTTTTTTTAGTATAAAATATGTCACGCTAATTATTTAATATAATAATAATAATTAATATATGGTACATATGTATATATTAAATACATATCTATTCTACTAAAACCGAAATACTAATGCGGGTTTGTTTATCATTGTTATATTGTTTATCTTAAATTATGATAAACGAAGTAATATATTTGTTGACATAATCAAATAATGCATCAAATAACCTCTAATATTTTACTCTTATATTATATTTATAATATATTATGTATATATTGTTAAATTAAAATTAATTATGTCAACGGGGTTGCAACTTTTATTCGTGTAATTATTTTGCGTTACACAGTACGTACATAATACGGATTAATGTTAATTACTTACTGTGTTATGAAATGAAGATCTTGAGGATATTATTATTATTATATTTACGCGTATAATTATAACGTTTTATTATATATGTATATATATATATATATATATATATATATATATATATATATATATATATATATATATATATATATATATATATATATATATATAGTTAAATCAATGAATGCAATAGAAATTTCGCACGAATCGTAATTTTTTTAATACTCAAACGACCAGAAATTTTATATGTAGAATTTTTGTCATGAAAGATAGACCTGATTTTTTTTATTCCTACGGTTCATTCGAGTGTATATAATTCAAGATGTGCGGTCGGGTTCAAAAGATTGAAATGTGCCTTCAACTTTTATTAGACATTGACATAATAGAAATAATAACAATAATAATGAATATATATATATATATATATATATATATATATATATATATATATATATAAATCGAGAAGTTGTCAGAGAAATAAAACGCGTAATACATCATGCGAATGAAACAGAAAAAAATTTTTTTTTGTATTATATATCTGAAAATATACGGTTTCGTTAAAAGTTTCGTGAAATATAGATGAGTTTCCGAAATTGAAAACGACAGATCGCCAAGAATCGAAGAACAAGGAATTTATAATTTTATTTCGAAATAATATTAAATGTTTATATATATATATATATATATATATATATATATATATATATATATATATATATATATATATATATATATATATATGATATATATCATATATAGAAAACGTGTAAATCTATTATTTCACACAGTAATTAATCTTTTTTTTTGTTTATTTTTAATTTATTTCTTTTAGTATTATATATAATTAATTAATAATATTCCGATTCACATAATAATAAATATTTTAGTAAACACGAGATTGTATTTAAGATAAGAAAATTTTATAGTGTATATTTTATGTCTGGAGTGTAGAATATTTTATTTTTTTATTAATATATCAATTTAACTTCGTTTCGGTATATAAAATTTTCATCTAATTGTGTATTTTATTTTATGTCCACTTTATAACTAAAGAAGATTAATTAATTTTACGATATTCGTTTAGAGTTGATTTTAATCCAGAAATTCCATATTTTATAAATATTTTATATATTGATTAATATTTTATATAAATAAAGTGAGCAATTATATAATACGTCGTTATTATTTCCTGTTTCGCTCCATTTTAGATAATTATAATTCCATCATATCTACATTAATAATAATAATAAATATTTGCCATTGATCTATCACCGTCGATATAATATTTTTATTAATATCATTTTGTTTTAGATATTATTAATATTATTATTTCATTTGAATAAAATTTAATTAAAAAATCCAATTATTTTATATGATACGTTCTGTTTAAAATACAATTTTATATTATTAATTAATTTCTTAGATTTTATATATGATTTTAATTATTTTTGTTCTTGTCTTCCACTTCAATATTTATACAAAAAATATATTATTTTATTGTATAATATAAAAATGTAATTAAATTTAACAATATTTTTATTGTTCGACATACTGATTTCAAAAATGCAGATGATTTTTTTTCTATATTTGAAAATCACATTATTTATATATGTATTATTATTTTTTCGGATTCGAATCAAAGTCTAGCCGCTGCTTAAACCGCAAAGAAAACAAGAGAACGGAAACGATAGACAAATCGCTTTTTTTAATTTTGTATTATTTCACAAGGCCACACGACGATAACACAAGGTTTTGAGAGATATATTTAGAATTTTGAAGAAAAAAAAAATTCACGGTTATTTTAAATGTACGAAATTTATGAATATTTTTTTCATTGTCTCCGAGCCGACGCTTGAGAACATCTGATTTGTCTCGGAAGTAACAGTGAAATATCATCACGGTCATACGCGATAACAACAAACGCCCACCGCGATTATTCCGATCAAAGTAAACAGCTATTTTTATAAATATAATCGTTACTTCTTGTTTGTTTGTTTGTTTATTATTATTACTATTATTTTATTTTATTAACTTTTACGATATTTAAAGCATAAATAAATAGCACGTGTTCATTTTGAGAAACATAATTGAAATTTTACTATTCTATCGAATGTCATGACGATTTGTTTTTTTTAAACAATGCTATAATAAGATGTGGTATTCCAGTTTATATTATAATTTCAATAATATTTTTTAAACGCGTTATATAATAAATATATAAATATAAAGCACTCGATAATATTCAATATTTATTGACGTATGAAATCAAAATATCCAGGAATCTGAAATGTGTATCTTGAGAGTAATTCACACAATTTTCTTTTACGATTGTGAAAAAAATGTAGAGATACGAAAAATGTATAATATTGTTGATATGATCAAATGGATAAAAGATCCTAGGAAGGAATAGAAAAGTTACGTAAGCAGAATGGATCTTGTTGTTAATATTAGAAAAGAGAAATAGACCCTTTAATTAGTGGCGACCATCAAAAGAACTGGTAATCTTCTTGAAAAAAAAATATAAAATTATTTTAAAATAGTGGTTATAAAGAGGAGGAACTTTAGTGAGAAAAATATGATACTTCAGTTATTATTTGCACGTAAACGTACAATTTTCCATATTGACGACGCTCTTTAGTACTATATTCGTATAATGTAATATGAATAAAATATTCAATATTTTGTGGAAATTTTATAAAATATGTATTGCTTTTTAAACTTTATGATTTTGTTAATAAAATTAATCTTGTACATATTTATTAAAATATATATATTTTTATTATTTTTTCCGTTCTTTGTAAAACAATGCTTTTTGTAATATGTTAGAGTGGATGCAAAAATAACTTTTAATTTAAAATAAAATATTTAAAATTATTTTCAACATATTTCGTATATTAGACAAAATATTTCACGGTATATAAAATACAATAAAATATTTCGCTGAAAATTTTACGCGAACGTAACAGTTCCACCTTTGCTTGTTTTAAAACTGAAAAATATTTCTCAAATGTCGGATATATTTTAAAAATATTTTCAATAAAAATATAAATGACAATAGTATAAATTTTTAAAAGACGAAATTCCATTTAACGTGTACCCTTTTGAGAATTATCGATCGTGTTAAACGAGAATATGTGTATAATATGATATTATATATTAAAGTATTCGAACGCCACTTTTCGCATATAAAAAGAGAATATGAAAATTTATATATAAAAATATAATCTAAGTATAATACGATATTTATTATTCTCTGTTTTTATCTCAATAAAAATTACGTTTATGTTACATAATAAAAAAAAAGATATTTTTAAAATTCGTATTCGTCGTCTAGAGATTTTATAATATTATAAAATTGTGCCCACATTAGCATTTTCGAGAAAACGCATCTCTTCTCATAATAAAACACGATTTATAACTGTCATTATGTTTGCTTTTACTTCACTCATAATGTTTTACGTATCATTAAAAATATATCATATAATATATAATTTTTTTTAGCTTTATACAATATGGAAAAAAATGGAAAATAAGAATAATAAAGCTCGGATTGAATTTTATTTTTCATATATATTTATTTATTTTTAATATAGTTATGTTTTTTTACATATATTGTATATATAATCGGTAGTATAACTTAAATATTATTTATATTATAATATTAATTAATGGAATGACTGAGTTATTTAATTAATTAATAAAATTAGTCAATTAAAATCACGACTCAATAAACACGAATTATGTTACGTGTTTATTATCGATTATTTTTCAATAAAATGTTTAGTTAATTATAATTATTAAAATAAATATTATGCCTGTTTGAATTAAATTTAAATATTAAACATATAATAAAAATACAATAATGTGTGTAAAATATTTTGAATGGAAATAGTTGCTATATTATAATATAAGAAATGTTTACAGATAAATAAGATACAATATAACAAATAAACTGAATGATTCGAGTTTGAAATTTTGTAATTAAATATCATTCGAAAATTGAATGAGTGATTTGATTCTGAAAAAAAAATCTAAAAAACAAATAAGGCTTTAGCAGATGGTTTTCCTATCGATTTTTTTATTATTTTGTCTTTTATAATAGCAATAAAATACTTAAAGTATTATCGCAAAGGTTGCATATAAAAAATACTATTTTTCACAAAAACACACAGAAACATATACGCTTTGGCATAATTCAAAAGGAAAAGCGTCCAGAGAAACAAAATAAATATAAAACTTTCCTTCAACCATTCTATATATGAACTGTGAATTAGATCGTGTCCAGAATATCAAACTCAATATAAAGATACATATAGACCTTGATAGTAGGAAAGAAAAATATTACAACATAAATAAATACTTAGTCGACTATACTTGAGATAACAATTATACTATTCTGTTACAAGAAATATACCTTTTATTTATTAAGCTTTTTCGTCTAACACGATTTGTTCCAGAAAAAGAAATAATACTATGAACGAAAATTGTCTAATGTATTTTTTAATACAAGTGTAGATTTAAATTTTAGATTTTCCTTATATGAATACCTTTATAAATCTGTAATAAATTTAATGTTTTTTTTTATTTAAATCTTTGATAACAAAGAGCAATAATTTATGATATATTTTTTAAAATCAATTTACAAATGGATTAACTTAAAATAGATACATATAAATATGAATTTAATTATGAATAGATAAAAATGAATTTAAATGCAATTAAAAATAGTAAATAATTTCATTTCAATAGAAATCTAAAATAGTTACGCCTTTTATAATTTGTTTTTTTTTCAAAATGAAGTTTTTCTTTCTGAAGTTATTTATTATTGTAAAACCTATTTTTATATTATATATTATCGGGATCAAATATCGAAATATTTCTTGTTATAAATTTTAAATTATATAAAAAAAATAAATTTATATACCTTACAGAATAAATTTATATTTAAAATTATATAATGTGTAACATATTTCGTAAAAGGACTATTATTATGATATTTTTTTTTATTGTTTGTTACACAGTATGCTATTTGAGAAATATCGGGTTAAAATGCAGCAAATTTCGTATTTTTTTAACATCAAAAATATTTTTTTCTTATTTAAGTTTTATATAAAAATTTTGAATATGATAATTTAATTCTAAACACTAATAATATTATAATTTTATATGAACTCGGCATCTAAAGCTATTAAATTCAACTGCAATAATTGTATCAATTTATGTATTAATATTATAAAATCTTTAAAAGTGCTTAAAATGAAGGAAAAGTATAAATATATAAATTTTTATTATAAGAGTTATAATAAATATTCATTATAATAATTTAATATTTAGTATAAAGTAATACTTATATACATAAGTATTACTTTATACTATGATATATTGGAAAAAAAATTGTAAAGCTCTTTTTCAATATTATTCGTATTATTTTTATATATCCAAATTATTATGAATTATAAAAATAATGATATTTTTAATCTATATGAGTGTAAAGGGTAAAAATGTAAATTTGTGCGTGGAAAAGGAAAATTATCCAAAATTTTCTATGCGTACCACGATTGCTTGTGTCAATTTGAATAATATTTATATAAAGTCAACGTTATACAAAATCTCAATTTGAAATCTTAATTACACACACACATGTAAGTATATATATATATATATATATATATATATATATATATATATATATTTATATATATATAAATATAAAATTTTTCAATATATTATACTTTATAAATAATACATATTTCTGGTCGTTTACCGGTAAGGATTAAAATAAAAATATATATAATTTGAGTTTCAAAAATCCTTAGCTGATTTTTTGGATAATAATTATAAATTCGAAATATTTTATAAAAATCGGTCATTATCATATTTTATGTGTAATTTCGGTAAAAGCTTCGGTTCAAGTACGATTGTATTCATTTTATAAAATTGTATATTTTCCTTCGATTCATAATGACTACTGGGTTATTTATGTTGTTTTCCAAATCACACAGTCACTCGAATCGTTTATTTGTATCGGAAATACGATATCTAATATTAAAGCTATGGATATATAAATACGTATTTATAAATAGAATGTGTATTATTTTTATATTTTAGGAAAAATTAAATTGCAAAGTTTTCACAGATGCATTAAAAAATATAATATTTTCTATTAAAAATTAATATTTAAAATCTAGTCAAAATATTATAATTGCATACAATGAAAACAAGTAATAACTATGATATAACACGCTTTAAACATCCATTAATAGTTGAATATTTCTGGTTATTTTAACATTTATTCAAACTCTTATTAAATATTTACACACTAATAGTTATATATTAAAAAACACACACACACACACACACACACACACATATATATATATATATATATATATATATATATATATATATATATATATATATATATGGTATATATATATACACACAAAAATACATTATAATTTCTAAACCTTTTGCCTTGATACATCGCCTCATTATATACTGAGCATATTTATGTTTTCGAAATACATTAATTATTATTTTTTTATATTTATATGATAAAATCCTTATTTTTAAACGTATCTAACATACATACATACAAACACACACTCATATATATATATATATATATATATATATATATATATATATATATATACGTTTTGATATTGTATTATTTATAGAGCTAGTTTAAAAAAAGGTATCATGCCCTGACGTACTGGATTTAGTCCAAGAAACGTGAACGAATGCATATTTTAGTTCGGGTGCGTATATCGGGTTGCACACGAAAAATTGAAAATAAATCGATACATTCGAGTTATATATTCTAGTGAATACACACAATAAAATCATCTATAATATGTTCGCATGTTTAATTTTCTCCATATTAACGGCAGACGATTGAAAACGATTCAATTTTTCCCTCGCATGCGATGCGATATGAAATTACTCTCGGAATTTTCAATCGAGTCAAAGTAATGAGTTTTCCATTCGAAATTGTTTATTTTACATTAAAAACGTTTTTGTATGTATTTCACGTAGACACACACACACACACACATGCATATATAATATTTTCGATTTTCGAACAATTTCACCGACAAACTTCTCTTATATATGTATATTATATATTATCAAAGCGTCGTCTCCCTATTTTGTAAGTTGATTTAAGCGTATATTAAATTTTGTGATAAAAGCATTGTTTTTTTATCGATATTTATGATAATAAAAAAATATTTTTTTTATTTATATATAGAATTTAACACGAATACGACATATGTATAAATATACAACATATGTATATATAAATTAATAATATAAGGCACATTTTTAATCATTTTCATTCATTTTGGGCTAACAAGTTTATTAAAATAACTGCGATTTCAGAATCGTTTTCGGTAAATAATTCGTCTCATCGATACACACCTGATAATATGTAATTTGATTCATATTTCTTTATATATTTCCTTATTTCATATATATTAATTCTTATATATCAAATATATATTAAAAACAGTATATATAATGGTTTATATATTGCTTGAAATGTATTTTATAGCATAAAGTCGTTAGTATAATATTATAAGTCGTAGGATTGCAAACTAACTTTGATGAATTTCTAACTAACTATATATATATATATATATATATATATATATATATATATATATATATATATATATATATATATATGACATATAAAAGCATTAAACTAATCATATTAGAAATGCTTTGATAATTACATTAATCATTATTGATTTTCCCTTATATAATTGAGGGTTTAACAGTCTTATTTTTCTTGTATTGACTCCTTTATTGAATCCATTATATAACTTGTTTGTTTCTTTATTTTGAATATTTTATCTCTTAATACTAACTGCTAATTCTTTTTATATATTTATTAAAAATTCTTTCATATTAAATATTATGTAAATATAATAAATTTTATTTTGATTTTTGTTATAATTTAATCTTTTATTAGATATTATTTAAAGAACTATTTATATTAATATTTAATAAAATATTATGTATTAAATTTTATCTTATACACACACATGTTTCCTATAAATATATGTGGTATTTTAATTGACATTTGTGGTACTGTATGGCAATTTAACATTGAACGTGCCTCGGTATTTAAGCAGGATTTGTTTATTAAATTAAGGTTCAAAATTTGAGAACCCTTCAAGGTAGTTTCGAAATCCCGAATTGTCTTAATTTAAATGAACTGTTGTCCCAAGGTTACCGCAAAGTAATTTTGTATTTAAACACTCAAAATTTTAAATCAACAAAATTATATATTTTTTTAATAAATTAATTAAAAATTATATAACGTTTATATGTAGATGATTTTAATTGATTGTATAGTTTAATCTCATTATGTACTTATATAGTAGCTGTCATCAGTGTTTATATGTAACTCGCAAAATAATGAATATGTTCTTTTCGGTTAGGGTGATCTTTTGTTTTCAAAGGGAAAACCTTTTCTCACACGACTTTTGAGTAATTAGATTACCGGAAACGTTTGTTTCAAAAAAGAACTTTTGTGAAATCCGGTTTGTCGAAACTTCGAATTTGCAATTAGACATCAAGGTGAATACTAAAGAAAAAATCTTTTACATTTCGCTATTTATTTTATTTCTAAATCAATTTATATCTTCTTTTTGATTAACGAACGTGCTGTGTGTTAATTAAAGGAATAATATTTTCATATATAAATATTATATATATAGATATAAAAAAATTCCAAATTTTTATATATGAAATATTGATAATATGAAATAATATATAGAGTAAATTACATTTTCTCACCGTAAATAAGATTTTTATTATATATAAAAAATGATGCAGATAAGTAGTTAATGTGGAAAATTTCGTTTTTTTCACTTCGTTATTTTCTAATGCTACCATTCCAACATTTTGTTTAAAAAATTATCCAAATTTGTTTTCTGCATTTCTCTAGAGATACGTAAATGAGTTTTTCAGTCGAGATTTGTGATAAAATTTTTATAGCGACCGTTTAAGATTTCATTTTATATATATATATATATATATATATATATATATATATATATATATATATATATATATATATATTTCATGAAATAATATTTGAAAGTGTTATGATAATTTTAAAATATTTATTTTATAATTAAAAATATTTTTCTATTCAGTCTTGATTTACCAATCAATAAAAATAATATTGATGTATATAAGAAATATCAATAAATCATATATATATTAATAGTCGTATTGTTTCTTTTTTTGTTATTCAATATAATTATTGGAAAAAAGAAAGAAAAGAAACGTAATATTTGAGTTGTTCGATTAGCATTTTTCTTATTTTCTATTATTACCGAAATAATATAGTAGTAAATCCAATTTTTCTTATACAAAAATAAGAAATAAAACAGATCAAAGCCAATGAATAATCATACTGACAAGTCATTTATATTACTGAATTTATATATATATATATATATTATTATTAAACGAAATACGTTTTTCTTTGACAACTCATTTTGCGCATTTATTATTTAAGTAATTATTTGATCATTTTCTCGGAAAAATTATATAAAATTTTGCGTATCAAAATACTAGATAGATTGATTATTTATTATTTTTAGTTCTGCTAAATATTAATATATAATTTATAATCAAATAATGCTCGATATTTTTTTCAAATATAATATAATTGTCGAATATGTTGTTTGGATGTCAAAGATTGAAGTAAATTATATAACGAAAGCTCTTTTCGTTACTGTAAAGCTTTTCCGCTCGAAAATTCAATTTCAGTCTTCGCTCTTGTAAAATTTTCACATTAAATGAATGCGAATATTGATTTTCAGATTTATTATTTTTAACGTCGTTGAAGATGACGTCTGAGTGATTTTTTTAAATTATCAACTATAAAATTTTTCAAATTGATTTCTAATATTAAAATTTTCAGAATGTGGATGATCAATGATTATAACATTAAACCGTACTACAAATTTATTTCTTGTAATTGAAAAAATATATATAATTAAATAGAATTATTTTTTTCTAATTGTTTTCATTGCTAAATGTATTTAATTTAATATGATTGATATTTTTAAAATGTGAGATCGAATTTTACAAACAATTTTGTTGATAGAATATTTCTAACGTAAAATGATGAATATTTTTATGAATAATTTACGTTTTATAATTTGATCAATATTCATCGAGTTTTGTATTATTTTTCCTCGAAAAAAAAAACAAAGAACG
>JANIJI010000064.1:3375000-3377500 GCA_024500535.1 Leptonema lineaticorne
CAAGTTCAATATGTATATACTATATAATATCTATCTATATATATATATATATATATATATATATATATATATATATATAATATATATATATATATATATATATATATATATATATATATTCTGAAAGGTTGAATAAACGCAAAAGTGAATTAAATTCGTGCAGAATCACGTTCGAAAATGGAGGAAAAGTACTGTATTTTTTTGAAAGTGTATACATTATATATATATATATATATATATATATATATATATATATATATATTATATATATTATATACATATATATATATATATATATATATATATTATATATATTATATACATATATATATATATATATATATATATATATATATATATATATATATATAGTTTATTCGCCACATGCCAAATGTTTGATAATCAAAAGCAAATACTTTCGACCTTCTTGTAGGTAAAGGGATACGTTTTTGTTTGTTTACCGTCTGACTTTCAATTATAACACATTTTCTATTATATTATTATTATATATAATATAATATAATTCAAATATCGTGCACATACATTCAACAAGTTTTGATTATTGTCTACGATTTATTTTTATATAATATAATTATTTTTTTTAACTGCATTTCCATATAGAGTGATGCGCGTACGCGATAAATCGGCCAAGGCAAGCGACCGGTTAATCGGTTGCACATAGATTCTATTATTTTTTATTAATTCAAGATTTAATTTTTTTTCATCAATGTCTTTTATGCCATTATATAAGATTTAATGTGTATGTAATTATCATTATTTCTTATTTTATTCCAGTGATATATCCGAGTGATTTCGATCGGATATATTTAATAAAAGTTTAACAATATTTTAATTAAAATATAAATTAATTTTGTTTCACAATATTAGTAAAAATCATTTTTATACAATATAAAAATTAATTATTCAATTGTGTTAAACAATAAACTGATATCAATTTTTATATTAATTTAAACATTTTTTTTCTTAAGTTTTAAAATTTCATCTTTTATTTTTTTAATATATATATATATATATATATATATATATAAATATATTACACGATACAGGAGAAATAATTGCAAATTACGTTTCTTTTTATAATAAAAAATAATAATAATTAAGTACTGTTTTAATACAAGTTTATTTTTATCACACACATACATATATATATATATATATATATATATATATATATATATATATATATATATATATATATATGTTTTTACAAGATCGTATACGGTTATTTTTTATGGAACCGTTTTTTCAGAAATTTTACATATTTATTTTAAAGCACCCTTGATAGAAGTTACTATATATAATATGTATGTTATATTTTCACAGATACTGTAAAATGTATGAACTACATTTAAGGTAGTTTTTATATAGAAATAGTAAAAATAATATAGAATATATATTTCTAAATTTGTACTATATATATTTTTCCTATATGGAAAATGACATTTCTAAATTCAGTTATTGTAAATTGTATTATGATATATTTATTTATAGATACTGAAATAATGACTATTTTTATATTTTATATATACTGCTGTGATCAAAAAGTAAGGTGAAATTGTCATTTAAAGCTCTCGGATATTATGAAGGCCAGTAAATTGTATTTATTCCTAGATTAGTATAACTGTTTATAACATTTTCCAAGCGTCTGTTGTCAAAAGGTTTAATTACCTCCGAGTTACACGTGTTTTTACAACTCTCGGTTCCTTTATCATTATGCATTAAACCATACATTATAATTATACTGCATTATTTCTTCACGATTTTTTTGCTAAAAACTCGACTCATATCGTTTCGCAACCACTGTATTCACCTGATTTGGCTCCGTGAGATTTCTGGCTATTCAGCATACTTAAAAGACCAATGTAGGGACGTCGTTTTGACACGATTGAGGAGACAAAAACCGAATTGAAAAAGACTATTCTGACTGTATACTGAAAATTGTATTTTATCGGACGGGGATTACTTTGAAGGGGATTTAATTGATTTGGAAGAATAAATAAAGAATTTATATTTTATAAACATAAAGCTTACTTTTTGATCCCAGTATTATATCATTTTTCTATTAAAAACAATATAATTATTAAATTTAATTTAATTTAAACAGAAAATGCATTTCATATTCGTGTAAATTTTAGTATTTCTAATATTTATCTTAAAATTGTATTTATTATAATATTCTGTATTTTCTATAATATAATTATATTTGTTTGAAATATAATTTTCCACTATTTTTTTAACAGATTTCTGTTTGATAAATATATATTCAACGTATATTTGAATTATTCTGAAATTTTATTTGCAATACAAAAACAACGCACGGATAATTGTTGTTTATATTACTGTATTTATTTTTAACATATTTTCATATGCACATATTTTACATTTTGCAATAAATCCAACGGATTATGATAAGTTACCATTGATTTTAAATAACAATTTAACATTCATTATTCTATAATTTCAATACATTAGTATACTA
>JANIJI010000064.1:3380000-3390000 GCA_024500535.1 Leptonema lineaticorne
CGCTAAAAGTACAATTTTCGCAAGTGCAAAGGAAATATTTTTCATTTTATATCTGATCATATGGACGAGAATAGGTTTTTCATGTGGTCACGTACATGTTAATATTTACACGAACGATTTTACACGAAATGAATCGTATGTGTTATATGAAGATAACAGACATCAAATGCATTATTTTAAACCGTTTCACGTCAGAAATATCACTTTTGATTGGAAAGTGTCAACGCATCATCTCTTCAAAGACAAACTGATTAGACTAGCAGTGATATCACCACAGGATGCCAATCAGGAGTTTTCATTGAGGAAAATTTTACCAATGGTGGAATTGGCAGCAACCGCTGTCACCGATCCCGAAAAGGGTTATTTGCGTAATTGGACCATAGAAATAGATTATAGGGATTCCGAATGTTCATCTGTCGTCGGACCTTTGGCAGCATTTGAATTTTATGTCAATGATAAAGCAGGTATTTGAATGTCTTTAAATCCTATTTTGATGTCAACTATCGAAAAAACAATTCACTCTCTCTTACATATAAAAAATACAATATATATATGTTTTTGTCACGTGATTAAAATTTAATTATTTTTATATAATATGAAATTCAATTTCAACGTTTATTTATTATATATTTATTGAAATATATTAACGATCGAAAATTACTCTTTATAATTAAGCTTTTGCTTTTAAAAGCGTCCCGTTTTTTTTTGTTTATTACTGGATTAATATGAACGTTTTCAAATTATATATTCTTAGATCGAAAGAGCTTTTAAAAACACGCCGCTTTTTTATTATATATATATATATATATATATATATATATATATATATATATATATATATATATAATATAGCTCAGGTTTCATTAAAAATATGAAACGAAAGGAAAAATTCTTTTGCTGTAAATGAAAAAAAAATCGAAAAATCTTTGCGCAAATTTTCCGTGAAAATTTTTAATCGCGTCTATTTTGCTGTCACATTATATTACAGCTTATTCGTGAATGAATTTTATTATATTATATTTAATAGATTTACGTGAAAATTTATTTAACTTTTTTTATAATATTCATAATAATCATTATTGCCATATTAATTTCATTTACATTATAATAAAATCAGCAATATTAAAGTCGTAAACCGGCACTTTATACTATTTTTTTTAAATGTAATAAGTCAATAAAAATTTATATTATATATTATTTGTTTGAATTCATATGAAAAATCTATTTTTATTATTAAAATTGATTAAAATGAATTTTTTCGAATATCTTTCGTAACAATTTATGAGTATCATATAAAATAAAGTTTATATGTTTCATTTTTATATTTTTCTATTATTGACCATTAGGTCTTATGTTCACGTTCTACGATCACGTTTATTGTACTATTGCCTTTTCTTTCACAATTGCTGTATTCACAAATAACCTCTAGATAACGATGGTATTTTTACTATCTTATTTCGTATTCAATTTATATTATATCTGTATTCATATATGGACACGTATATATTATTAATAAAAAAATACGGTATATCTATTTTTAACAAATCATATATTCATACTTTTGTCTTTTCTATTGGTTTATAATATATAAATTTTACAAATTTATATGTTAGATTTTAAAATATTTAATTCAAACATTTAAGATATTATTTTAATAGATATTTTATTATTGTAAAAAAACCTAAAATAATATTGTTTAGTTCTAAGATGTTCAATTTGTGACCTTAAGAACTTTTAAGCCAACAAGTGCAGTCTTTTTTGTTCTCGTAGAGTCTAGATTTTCTGTGTATTTTATATATAAAATGCTTATATTTTAACCAAAACTTTTGAAGTGTTTATTTTAAATTCCATAATTTCAATTTAATTAAATTTTAATATTATGTTTTCGATTTTTCATTTACCAGATTTCATAATCATGCGTTTAATAAATTTTTGTTAAACTTGGCCTCCATAATATACCATGACTCAAAAGTTGGCTTTATAAAAGTTTCCTACTCCTAATTTTACTATATATTGCTGTTTGTTGAAAGAAAAAATATTAAATCTCTTAGACGGTGTGAAGAGTGAGACTCTTATGTAGAAATCTTCTGATTTAACTATCATATCCAAAGATATTCTTTTATGTACTTTTTAATTTTTGTTATTAAATGAGTATTACGATATACAAATTTATAATTTTAAATTTATTATAAAAATTAATATTTTTTTTCCATATTTTATCATTGGATAAATAGCATTCTATTCATTTTTACAGCTCATTTACTCATTCGAAGCGCACAACCGGGACTCACTATTTGAAACTAAAGCACGCTTTCTATCGTCGCCGTTCAAAGTGAAAGAAAATAAAAGTTCACTCTAGCGTATCTTTTTCTTTAGTTTTCCGACTTAAAAACTATCAGAATTTTATTTTTATTCACAAACTCTCAACGGGACGACTTTGAAACGTGATGGTTATTGAAATGCATACTGCTAAATTTAAACCTATAAAAATTACTTTACAATTCAATTGAATATGAATAACGTAAATATTATATTTATAATATTATATAAAATCTATATATTAATATTTATTCGATCGAATATTGTATATCATTGTCATAAAAGTGAAACATTGAACGGTTTATAGCCATTAACGAGATTGAAATCGTCGACACCGCGGTATAATAAATCGATATTTTCCGATCTTGTAGAGCTTTTTTTTTAACACCCTTATATACAGGATTTCGGTCGCATTTTTTTCTTCTATCGAATACCGTGAACATGTTCAACGGCTCGTTTCCGTATTACTTACGGTAAGTTCCGGTCGATTTGGTACTTTCGCTTCGTCGAACTGAGAAATGGTTTCTGTACGACAAAATTTCAACTAAACCCCATAAGTATGAGGTAAAAACTCAAGAAAAATGTGTCAAAATTAATGCACATCGTCAATTTTTCCATTTATATAATATATATTTGTTTTATAAACGATATATTGAACATTTACAATTCAATTTTTTCATTGTTGACTATATCTATATTTCTTTCAAAAAAAATTGTTTTCGAAATATGAATTCAGAACTTTTCCTATATAAAATTTATTTAGATGAAATAAAAAAATATTGATTATTTATTATTTTTTTTAAATATGTCTTAAATTTATGTGAAAGCTATTATCTTGAAATGAAAAAAAAGCTATTATATTGTCATATTTTGACGCGTGTGATTTAATAATAATTGCTCAACGTTGCACGAAATTAGGAAAATATTATTTTCTTAGAAAAATAAGGTTTATTTTGTTTGCGGTTTTTGTAATAAAAAATATGTTGCATATATTTAAAATATATGCGATTCGGTTTTCCGCTTTCATTTTCTTTATATGTATGAAATAAATAATTCGGTCGTTGGAAATTTTATTTTATATGAAAATATGAATTTTTTTTTGTACATGTGTTTTATATAAATTGTCTTCTTTTTCTGAAAATATATTCTATTCTATTTAATATAAGATACGAAAAAAAAACAATGTGAAACTTGATCTAGATCGGTTAAAGCTTTTAGGAATATGAATCCCATGTCTATTATTCACGCATATTTTCTTATATTTGAACCTAATTTTATTAAGATTTATTTTCTTTTTATATTCAATCTACGTTTTCCAAAGAATATGTGAAGAAATAAAACGATAATTTTTTTGATGACTATAAAAATATTTTTTTGACTTTGTAAAAAAGATATTTGATTATTATTTGGATAACTTTGATAAAATATGATATACTGTTTTATTTATTAGACCGATCAGATTGGGTATTCTGCTAAATAATTTCGATTGATTTATACTATTTATATTATAGATATTTATAATATACAATGAATACAAATTTTCTTATATAAGATTAAATCCCATAGTCTGTTTTTCTCATTCTTCTTTTTTTTAAATAAAATCTACATCTGAAGTGCGAACGTTTCCTGGAAAAACCATAAATTATACGATTCTGTATTCTGTCCACATTTTTGCATAATATATGTGATGTATATAACACAAGAAGAGTTGCTATTTTTTTTATTTCGTGTCCTAAACAATATATGGAAAACATGCATTTTTTAATAAAATAGTATAAAATACGAACGTGTTTTTCACAAAACGCGTATCCCATATCGTGAAAGACGACTACGTTTTTTTTTGTTTTCATTGAAAATTCACCTCTGAAAGTAATGTCAACTGGGATTTTTCTTACTTTTACAACATTGTATTTTATGTCGTCATAGATGAAATGGCTTGAATAACTTTTATCACATACCCTTGTGTATGAAATATATTATTGCACTGTTTTATTATTATCATCAATATATTTATATATAATTTTTTTTAAAAAAATAATATTTTTCACCACATATATCCAATAAAATTATTACAATTAAATACGCGAATCTTACATCAACACTATTATATTTAATAAGAGATTAAAATTAATTTGATCAATATTTTTTTCAATTACAATTCATTTGCGACCTCATTGTATATAATTTTCCTCGAGTTTGTCTTTATTATGACTTTTCACTGAAACCGTATAGAAATTTTCTTTTTATTTTCTTTTTGTGAGACAGCTGCCTTTATATGAGATCATAATCTCAGCTGACTTGTATCATTTATATGTCGTATTTCGTCATTAGATAATACGTTTAAAACCACATTTTATAATATTGTAATATATTTTAATTTAATTATCTTAAATAGAGTAAGGTAATAAGCTATATCGTCAAGGATAAAAAAAAGTGAAATTTCCGTTTATTAGATTGACATCATGTAATCTCAGATAAGATGTTTTAACACCGTTAATAAATAATGAGCACATTACTTTGTACACAAGTCGATTTAGTAATTATATATATACAATAAATTTAATTAAATGTTTTTAGCGGAAGCTTTCCACTAGGTTAATAAACATGAAATATTTTATTGCATCAGTACGTTTATAAACGTTTCCGTTGACATATTGCGCAAATATTCTGAGTTATGTATGACAATAATAAAGGATCGATATTATCTTAAGAAACCGCAGAAGCAAATAACGACCAATATACGTTTGTAAGGGTTAACTAGTTTCGTTGAGAAATGGTAATTAACCAAGTAATTTACTTGCAAACTAAACCTTGTATGCCAAATGGTTGGATAGTATTTATTCAACACGTTGAGCTTTCGCTTGATATTTATACTAAATAGCGTAAATTTCGTAAAACTTTTTTTTTTTTGAACGGTTTACGATTCGACTGTGAATCCGAAACAAAGGTCGATTCCAATTTGAAATTTAGATAGGATCAAAGTTTTAGAATTAAGCTCAGACGGCTGTCGGGTCAAAGTGCGTCTAAATTGTCAGCAATTTCTAATTTTCTTCGTCACGTTCGAAAGCGTACCTTACATGTGTAAAATGTTTTCGGCTGAAACTTGAAGAAGTGTGGAAATATTTTAAAACCGCCGATTCTTAATATAAGATTTCCATTAATTCAACTATTTTTCGAATTTTATATTTTAATTTTCCAAGAATATAAAATTGTTTATATTCCAAGAACATATTTTTCATTACATGAATTATGATATTCTTTCAGCAAATGTATTATTTCCAATAGTATGCTTGTAAGTATTATGGTAATTTTCTAAGAAATATATATATATTAACGACATTTTATTTATATAACAATAATTCTAGAAATCGATATCATATTATATTTCATAGATATTAATAAAATTGAAAATTATTTATTCTACAATGACACGTGTATTGGAAAAATAATATTTCAAATACGCTATTTTAATATATTTTATATGTTGTCGACGATATTTAAATAACTTATAAAAATATTTATATTAGACATTAAAATACTAAATTTTTATTCTAGTATTCGATTTGACAAATAAATTATTCGTTAAATGAATATATGCGATTTTTTGTTAATGTGATTTTATTTTGATAATCGCTTAAAATATTATTAATTCGAAATAATGTTATAAATCGTTAAATAATTATTTCAAATTAATCATCATATATTTTATATATCAGAAATAATCGACTTCTTTCTTAAAAATGTATAATCTATTTATATTTTTATATTGACTATAAAGGAAAATAATAAACAAAAACAACCGAACTTATTACATATTTACAAATAAAGTCGATTCCAAAAAGGCTTTCTTTGATATTACGTTTTATGAAAGTAAAAACTTTTCTATTTTGCTAAAAAGTTTTTCTTTTAAACTTGAACATAAAAATATCAATTGTGATCAAAAATCGCTTCGAAATTAATTCTACCCTTGAATTATATAATCGTAATAATAATAAAAATAAATTTTATTCATACTTGACTATTTAGCTTACTGTAAAATTTTAGTCAACTTTTCAAATAACAAAAAAATTTTAATGACTTTTTTTAGTATATTTATATTTTTTATTGATATTTATAATAATAATAATAATGAAAAAAATGGTTTCTATGACAAGTTTTGTAAAATAAAAATAAAATTTATTATAGTGCAAAAAATATTATCACATTTATGAAAAGTTTGCGTTAATTTTAATAGTATTCATGTAATTTTTTGAACATTTTGTTACGGTAAAAGGTTAAAATATTTCGTTTTTGAACCCCCCTTCTTCTATTTTTATCGCCCCCCCCCCCCTAAATGTTGTGATAAATTCTTGAAATTGTTTTCAGTTTTGTGTAACATATTGAAAATCGAGTTCTCATTTAACTTTCACTCGGTATTGTTTAAAAGTATTTTTGCGCACAGCTAAAACGCGTAGTTATTTCGATAAACATTTTCAAAATATAATGAAGTGTTTGTTTATAAAACGTCGTAATTACTTTTGTTTATAATTATATGCAAATCTAACGAAATAAACACGACGCGGATAATAACAATTTCTGACATTACATTTAATAAAACTTTGTTTTAAAATTATGATCGTCGCTTAATATTATTATTAACATATTTTTAATGTTTATTATCATTTTTTTCATATTATTTACGTTTTATTCATGATAATTCAAAAGATTACTATTAAAGTATAATATGTTATTAACGATGAAATAGTACTATACAAATTGTTTATATATTAATAATTTAGTTATGAATAATAATGGTTCAATGTCGAAATATTTAATATTATATTATAAATAATTCAGAATTTTTGTATTTCACCAGATCTTGATAAAAGTTTTGTATATTACATATATATTGTAAAAAAGCTCTTGATGGAAAAAAATGACACGAAACATAATTTATATTAATAAAACCATATGATGATAAAATCCGTGACAAAAGCATATATATATATATATATATATATATATATATATATATATATATATAAATTTATATGACATTAATAATAAATAATCTGAAAGATTTTTATGATCCATTTTTAATGTAAAAATATCAATTCATCTCGCCATTTGTAATAACGATATATTAAGCAATTTATTTTTATCACTATCATATTTTTAGCATTACGTATGAATATATCGTTCTTTATATAAATTGTATCTCGTTTTACATATTTATATTATATTGAAATTTAGTTTTTCGTTATATTTAATTGTCGATTGTTTTACATAGAATTTTCATCATTTTTTATATTATTTTTAAAGAGAGAGTGAATAATGTTTTTTTTAACAGTATATATTTATATTGAAGGTGTATATTTTTATTTTTTAGACGCTTTCATAGGTCCTTGTTGCGAATATGTGATAGCACCCGTTGCTCGCTATGCCAGTAAATGGGGTATTCCCGTTTTGACTTCCGGCGGACATGCGAAAGCATTCGATATGAAAAAAAATATGTACGATACACTCACTAGAATGATGGGAAGTTACAATATGGTTAGCCAGGCAATTCAGCATATATTAACGGTAAACTTCTATCACGAGACGAAAATGTCAAATAAAAATATTTTTTAAATATATACTAGTAGGGAAAAGCTTTCCGTTTTACATAGCGTCGAAGCTTTTCCGACGTTCACAAATATGCGCCTCTATATATACGAGATATATAACTATATTTAAATTATTTTTCTATATAAACTATAACCTACTTTTATTTAAAAAAAAATAATCATCTGATAATATTTTGCATCTCAAAAATATTAACAATATTTCTTAATAAAATGTTTCTTATAAATTCTTATATTTTAAGGAAAATGTGCTATATATAGTACATTTTCTAAATCGTTATAATTTATACAGTAAATTAAATGATGATCATATTATATATACCATGTATATATTTATATGGTAAAAAATCAATAATATGTCTATTGATTTATTAAATTTGATAGTAATATTTTTAGATTTGATATTTGTATATCTTAATTATCTATTATCATATTGTATGTTTATTTATTAATTGGCAATTATAAATAAGTACATATTAGATATTCAGAAGCGTACATATTTTGATTATTTAAAACAATAGATGAACAATATACGATATTAATTAATATTACACGACGTATGCAAATATAATTAATAATTTAATTCATGAATAGATAATTAAAATGTCATTAAAATAAATTGTTTTCATACCATTTTAGTATTTTATAATTATTCAGTGTATATTTATAATATAATATAATGTGTCGGTTTATATATTTTAAAACGTACATCTAGGCTTTTCAAAGGGATCTGTATGTAATCTTTAGGGTTCAATAGACACTAAAAGTTTACTAGAAGGTCATTGAGAATTTCTTAAAATATTTTAATATAATTGAATTCAAATTTGAAAAAAAAAGTTTTAAATATTTTTTATTATAAAATTGAAAACATATGATATATATTTATACATTGTGAAAAAATAAAAATGTGAAATTTTATTGCGAGACAGGAATTCGGATGGAACACATGCGGAATGATTTATCATAATTATGAAAAAAATAGTGAAAAAGGCAACAGTCTTTGTTATTTGAAAATGGCAGCCGTTCACAGCGTTTTGAATAAAAACAGGACAATTCCGGTACAAAATTATATGTCCTTTGACGAAGAAAGTGCTACACATGAAAAACTCCTAACCGTCCTTTCGAATATATCGAAACATGCCAGAAGTGAGTATTTTATTTATTCAGGATTAACTTTTGTCACTTATATGAATTTAATTCATTCGAGTTCAAAGTTTGTATCTTGGAATATTGTTTTATTTGTTATTATATTCAATGATGAATTGATATAATAATAATTACATATTTATGTTGATATCGTTGCTAAAATACAAAATGCATTAAAAAGTCTCATATTTTAAAATCAAGTTCATATCACTAAGCGTATTGTCGTTCAAGCATAAAAATGTTTTCCTCTTTTAAGCGATATTATTTCTTTTATGCACTTACTTCTTTAAGAAATAAATGCATAATTGAAATCTGGAATAATAACTTCAAATATTAAACATAAACCTAATGAAATTTTAGTGGATTCCAAAAAAAGTAATAATTATTAACAAAATTTTCATTAACGAAAATTTTTCTATAAATTTTGTAGTTTTACTATATTTATCATAAAATTCTATATTGAATTTTGACTTCACTTTAAATTAGGAATTACTAATAGGTGAATTATAATACGATTTTTGATTGATTTTGACGTGTTTTTTATCATATATATATATATATATATATATATATATATATATATATATATATATATATATATATATATATATATATATAAGAAATTATTAAATTGGTTTTCTTAAAACCACTTAAAATATATGTTGATCGTGATATATCTCTAAATAAAAATGTCAATCACACATATAGGATATTATATAAAATATTTAAAAGCCATTGCCATATTTCACTGACATTATATTATTTAAACAATAAAAATAATATATAAATTACCTTCGCAATTTATATTTATTTATTCTGTTATACAATTATACATATACGTTGGATCAACATTATTTTAATAATGATTTAATAATACAAACGTGTTTATTATCTTTGATTTACTATATTGTTATCTTTATATGTAATATTTT